>CM059809.1:18435829-18458329 GCA_030435695.1 Brachymystax lenok tsinlingensis
AGAGAGAGAGAGAGAGAGAGAGAGGGAAAGAGGAGGGATAGAGATGGAGAGTGGGAGTTATAGGAAGGAGGCAGAGAGACAGTCTGCTTTGTTCAGTAGTTACTCAATGAATCAGTCAATTGTGTGAGTATCAGATTTCTCTACAACTTTCCTTGGTTTATGTGATACACTAGCGACCACTAACTTCTACATCAGGGAGTGTCAATCACCAGTTGGGATCGATTCAGTTTTCAATTCAATTTTGCCCAGTGTTTTCTATGAGGATTTTTTTAAGGGATTAGTTTAATTTCAATTCACTTCCTGGATTTACTGAACTGAAAAGTGAACTGAATGAACCCCAACCATGGAGTGAATATTCTAATCTGTTACCCTGTTGACTGTTAGGTGCCTGAGCCGACTCGTTCCTCTGTAGAGCCCCCATTACTGTATATCCATCCAGTCTAACGTCAAAGGCATCAAATCAGGCTCTAATACCTTGATCCTGCTATGTACTTAGTAGATTACTAAGCATGCAGTTGAAATGCAACGGTGGTCTGTCTGTCTCTGTGTGTGTGTCTCTGTCTGTCTCTGTGTGTGTGTCTCTGTCTGTCTCTGTGTGTGTGTCTCTGTCTGTCTCCGTGTGTGTGTCTCTGTGTGTGTGTCTCCGTGTGTGTGTCTCTGTGTGTGTGTCTCCGTGTGTGTGTCTCCGTGTGTGTGTCTCTGTGTGTGTCTCCGTGTGTGTGTCTCCGTGTGTGTGTCTCTGTCTGTTTCTGTGTGTGTGTCTCCGTGTGTGTGTCTCCGTGTGTGTGTCTCTGTCTGTTTCTGTGTGTGTGTCTCCGTGTGTGTGTCTCCGTGTGTGTGTCTCTGTCTGTTTCTGTGTGTGTGTCTCCGTGTGTGTGTGTCTTCTGTCCACCCAACACACTACAGTACACAGCTACTCTCTGATCTCTGAGGCATCAGGTGTTGATAGTAGTGAATGAAAACGGTCAATATCTCTCCCTCTCTATCACTCTCGCTATCACACAAACTCTCTTTGTCACACTCCCTCACACACACACACACACACACACACACACACACACACACACACACACACACACATCCATATCTCTCTCTGTCAGTCGACTCAGACTGCCTATCAGATCAGGTCCGGCTATAATCAGGTTAGTATAATCTACATCACTAAACACAGTGATGAGCGTGTGTGGGCAGTTTGTGTGTGTGTTGCTTTATCACTGGTATCTGATAAGTGTGTTAAGTGTGTTTGGACAGTATGGGTGTGTGTGCTGGCCTCAGTGGCATGCATTCAGCCGCGTGTTGTCACCCAAGTACATATATTTTTATCCCTCTGGGCTAAAGGTGTGTGTGTGTGTGTGTGTGTGTTTGTGTGTGTTGGGGCTCGTGTTACACAGCCTGTAAGCAGACTCTGTCTTTGTCACGGTGGATAATTATAGATGAGGTCTGAAACTTTCAACAGGGTGTCAGGTATCAGGCACCCTTTCCACCGTACCTATCCACACACACACCCTCACCCTTTCTCACACACGCAGGTGTAACCCGTGTGGAATGGCTAGTTAGCTAGCGGGGTGCGCGCTAACAGCGTTTCAACCCGGTGACGCCACTCGCTCTGAGACCTTGAAGTAGTTGCTCCCCTTACTCTGCAAGGGCTGTGGCTTTAGTGGAGCGATGGGTAACGATGCTTCGCCGGGAGGTAGTTGTTGATGTGTGCAGAGGGTCCCTGGTTCAAGCCCAGGTCGGGGCGAGGAGAAGGACGGAAGCAAAATTGTTACACATGGACACACACGTTTTTGTTCTATCCTTGTGGGGACCAAACAATTGATTCCCATTCAAAATCCTATTTTCCCTAATCCCTAACCTTAACTCTAACCCTAACCTTAACCCCCAAACCCTAAAACTAAACCTAATCCTAACCCTAACCCTAACTCAAACTCTAAAACTAAACCTAATCCTAACCCTAACTCAAACTCTAAAACTAAACCTAATTCTAACCCTAACTCAAACCCTAAAACTAAACCTAATCCTAACCCTAACTCAAACCCTAAATCTAAACCTAATCCTAACCCTAACTCAAACCCTAAAACTAAACCTAATTCTAACCCTAACTCAAACCCTAAAACTAAACCTAATCCTAACCCTAACTCAAACCCTAAAACTAAACCTAATCCTAACCCTAAACCTCTAACTCAAACCCTAAAACTAACCCTAACCATAACTCTAACCCTAACCCTAAACCTAACATAAACTCTAACCCTAAACCTAACCCCTAAGCCTAAAAAAGCCTTTTTCCTTGTAAGGACCGGCCAAATGTCCCCAATTTTCCTTGTTTTACTATCCTTATCCTTACAAAAAGCAAAGCACACACACACACACACACACACACGAAGGGCTCACCCTTTGGCCTGTGTGTTGCATACTGCATAGGACAGATGAGAGAGGGGTGAGGTGGAATAGGGTAGTTCCTGTTATTTAATCCACCTAGATTGTCACAGTTACAGCAGGCTGGCTGGAGATGGGAATATAGACAGCTACTCTGTAGGATGGATCTGAATGTTATATATATATTGTATTACATTATACTGAACATACTCAATATTATAGTGATATTATGCATTATGGATACAAATGTTGCTGTGAGCAGATAGCAGAGATTTAACTCTCAGGGTTGGTTATAGGGAGGTTGTGGGGAGGTTGTGGGGAGGTTAGGGCGCCAGGAGCACCTCTCAACACTGCTGACTCATCCTACCCCTGACTGAGAGAACAGACGCTTTCTCTCTCTCCCTCCGTCCCCTTCTCTCTCTCTCTCTCCCTCCGTCCCCTTCTCTCTCTCTCTCCCTCCGTCCCCCTCTCTCTCTCTCTCTCTCTCTCCCTCCGTCCCCTTCTCTCTCTCTCTCTCTCCCTCCAGTCCCTTCTCTCTCTCTCTCTCTCCTCCAGTCCCTTCTCTTCTCTCTCCTCCCTCCGTCCCTTCTCTCTCTCTCTCTCCCTCCGTCCCCTTCTCTCTCTCTCTCTCTCTCTCCCTCCGTCCCCTTCTCTCTCTCTCTCTCTCTCCCTCCGTCCCCTTCTCTCTCTCTCTCTCCCTCCGTCCCCTTCTCTCTCTCTCTCTCCCTCCGTCCCCTTCTCTCTCTCTCTCTCCCTCCGTCCCCTTCTCTCTCTCTCTCTCTCCCTCCGTCCCCTTCTCTCTCTCTCTCTCTCTCTCCTCAGTCCCCTTCTCTCTCTCTCTCTCTCCTCAGTCCCTTCTCTCTCTCTCTCTCCCTCCGTCCCCTTCTCTCTCTCTCTCTCCCTCCGTCCCCTTCTCTCTCTCTCTCTCCTCCGTCCCCTTCTCTCTCTCTCTCTCTCCCTCTTCTCTCTCTCTCTCTCTCTCCTCCGTCCCTTCTCTCTCTCTCTCTCCCTCCGTCCCCTTCTCTCTCTCTCTCTCTCTCTCTCTCCTCCGTCTCCTTCTCTCTCTCTCTCTCTCTCTCTCTCTCTCTCTCTCCAGTCCCCTTCTCTCTCTCTCTCTCTCTCCCTTCTCTCTTCCCTTCTCTCTCTCTCTCTCTCTCTCTCTCTCTCTCTCTCTCTCTCTCCTCCAGTCCCCTTCTCTCTCTCTCTCTCTCTCCTCTCCTTCTCTCTCTCTCTCTCCCTCAGTCCCCTTCTCTCTCTCTCTCTCTCTCTCCCTCCGTCCCTTCTCTCTCTCTCTCTCCCTCCGTCCCTTCTCTCTCTCTCTCTCTCCTCCGTCCCCTTCTCTTTCTCTCTCTCTCCTCCGTCCCTTCTCTCTCTCTCTCTCTCCAGTCCCTTCTCTCTCTCTCTCTCCCTCCCCCCTCTCTCTCTCTCTCTCTCTCTCTCCATCCCCTTCTCTCTCTCTCTCTCCCTCCGTCCCCTTCTCTCTCTCTCTCTCTCTCTCTCCCTCCAGTCCCTTCTCTCTCTCTCTCTCTCCTCCGCTCCTCTTCTCTCTCTCTCTCTCCCTCCGTCCCCTTCTCTCTCTCTCTCCTCCAGTCCCTTCTCTCTCTCTCTCTCTCCCTCCGTCCCCTTCTCTCTCTCTCTCCCTCTCCGTCCCTCTCTCTCTCTCTCTCTCCAGTCCCCTTCTCTCTCTCTCTCTCTCTCTCTCTCTCTCTCCGTCCCTTCTCTCTCTCTCTCTTCCTCCGTCCCCTTCTCTCTCTCTCTCTCTCTCTCTCTCTCTCTCTCTCTCTCTCTCTCTCTCTCTCTCTCTCTCTCTCTCTCTCTCTCTCTCTCTCTCTCTCTCCTCAGTCCCCTTCTCTCTCTCTCTCTCCCTCCGTCCCCTTCTCTCTCTCTCTCTCTCTCTCCCTCCGTCCCCTTCTCTCTCTCTCTCCCTCCGTCCCCTTCTCTCTCTCTCTCTCCCTCCGTCCCCCTTCTCTTTCTCTCTCTCCCTCCGTCCCTCCGTCCCCTTCTCTTTCTTTCTCTCCGTATCTCTCCAGAGTACTGGGGCTACTGGGTCAGTGTACTAAAGTAGCATCATGTAATCCTCTCTAAAAGAAACATGGTGATATTTTCCTCAATTACCTGAGTCCTTTCATATCACTGATTAAATATGGTACTCTTCTATGAATTCATTTCACTGATTAAAGGTCAAGAGATTTGATATAGTGGATCACACTGATACTCTAACAAAGTACGTGTTTTTCAGGAAAGCCATTTCGCGGTCGGGTCTTCAGCACTTGGCCCCGGTCCACAAACCCATGCCCCCCATCGCTAACGGACCTTCCAAGGAGATACGCACATCCGTCGACTGGACAGTGAGTCACACACACAAACACACACAAACGCGCGCACACACACACATCCTTATGGGAAAAACCACATGTCGAATCACATGTGAAATCATCTGAATCAATGTGTTTATGGAACACTTCACGTGTGATGCTATTTCACATGTGGATTTTCACATGATCACATAACCTTTCACATGTGGATAAAAATGTTCACCTGAGATTTCACAGGTGATGCCCTCACAAAAATGAGTTCTTAGGAAACATACAGCATTTCCAACTTACATATTTGACATACTTGATTATATTGTTTTATATATACAGGGCTTTTTATTCAACATGTCCTCCCTTGGATTTGTCCTCCTTTACACACTCCTTTACACACTCCTTTACACACTCCTTTACACACTCCTTTACACACTCCTTTACACACTCCTTTACACACTCCATTACACACTTCTTTACACACTCCTTTACACACTTCTTTACACACTCCTTAACACACTTCTTTACACACTCCTTTACACACTCCTTTACACACTCCTTAACACACTCCTTAACACACTCCTTTACACAGTCCTTCACAACCTCTTGGTTCGTAGCATGCTGATCAACCTGCTACGCCACCACGTCTGTGTCAATTGCTTGTTTTCACCCGTATTCCTACACTTTGAACTTTAAATTGAATCTCAGCTTTGTTAAAAATACACGCAAGAAAAAACATGATATTTATCATAGTGAGTAACAATTAACAGAATAATATGCCCCACCAACATTAGACAACTATACAGAACACCCTCAAATTGCCGAAATAAGTCAATTAAATCAATGATGAGAGAATAGTCAGATTAAAGAGATTCTCCGGTAGCTTCGTATACTTTTTAGCCAGTAGTTCTGAAAGTAGCGCTCACGAGCCAAAAGTGGTAACCGAAAATTGCCTACAACGTCACATACTGTATGTGCACCACGTAATTGCTCTCTCTCTCGCTCTGCTATGGGTTCATGATGTGCCCTCTTGCTAGCTGTCACTCATGTGGCGAGAGGCTGAAGCCCATTGGTTGAACTCGAATTGCTTCGGATGCTGGCCCACATGGGGGGAAAAATGGAGGGAAAATGGCACAGTACAGTTTCCAGAAAAACAGTTGCTTTCAAATTAGGGATTTCGTGGCTAATTGAGTTAGGATATTAATTCTGCTGATAGATTCTGCATGCATGAACTACACATTGACACATCCAGCCCACAGCGGGAGGTTTTGAAAAATACTTACTAGTCACCAAAGTTCCGGAGCATGTCTTTAGATAAGAACCCAATATAGCAGTGCAGATGGCACTCATTTGCTAAGTGCAGCGATGTGTTATAGGATAATGACTGTGTGTCGGACTACTACAGAATGTTCAGTGTACCCCCTAAATCCAGAGGCTGAGAGTTCAAATCCCAGGTGGGATCATATTGAAAAGTCAGTACTAAGTGATAATTTCAAATCCTATTGTCATTGATTAATAAAGATGTTTCCACAATTTTATTTCAACGGCGTACCACTTACTTTTATACCCTCATTACCAGTTAATCCCCATACAAAATAAACCACGTGAAATTGGCAGCTTCACATGTTTTTCACATGTTTGAGCTGAAATGTTCACGTGAAAAAACAAAAGAGGCACATGTGAGTTCAGTTGTTGACATGTGAAACCGTACGTTCACATGTAGAAAATGCAGACCACCCTTTTCACATGGAACAGCATGGCATCCCTATGTTTTGTTTTCACGCGCGCTCAAATGTTGTCACGTGTGCAGTTTCATGTGATCACATGTTGCTTTTACATGTTGTCACATTTTATCACATTCACTTCACATAAGAGCGCACGTGGAACGACGTCATCACGTGAACTTTATTTTTCGGCAAGGGCATACACACCCCTCCATGGGGACCAACCCGGCTGGACCTGGGGAGCAGTAGGTCCCATCCATGGGGACCAACCCGGCTGGACCTGGGGAGCAGTAGGTCCCATCCATGGGGACCAACCCGGCTGGACCTGGGGAGCAGTAGGTCCCTCCATGGGGACCAACCCGGCTGGACCTGGGGAGCAGTAGGTCCCATCCATGGGGACCAACCCGGCTGGACCTGGGGAGCAGTAGGTCCCTCCATGGGGACCAACCCGGCTGGACCTGGGGAGCAGTAGGTCCCTCCATGGGGACCAACCCGGCTGGACCTGGGGAGCAGTAGGTCCCTCCATGGGGACCAACCCGGCTGGACCTGGGGAGCAGTAGGTCCCTCCATGGGGACCAACCCGGCTGGACCTGGGGAGCAGTAGGTCCCATCCATGGGGACCAACCCGGCTGGACCTGGGGAGCAGTAGGTCCCTCCATGGGGACCAACCCGGCTGGACCTGGGAGCAGTAGGTCCCTCCATGGGGACCAACCCGGCTGGACCTGGGGAGCAGTAGGTCCCTCCATGGGGACCAACCCGGCTGGACCTGGGAGCAGTAGGTCCCTCCATGGGGACCAACCCGGCTGGACCTGGGGAGCAGTAGGTCCCTCCATGGGGACCAACCCGGCTGGACCTGGGGAGCAGTAGGTCCCTCCATGAGGACCAACCCGGCTGGACCTGGGAGCAGTAGGTCCCTCCATGGGGACCAACCCGGCTGGACCTGGGAGCAGTAGGTCCCTCCATGGGGACCAACCCGGCTGGACCTGGGAGCAGTAGGTCCCTCCATGGGGACCAACCCGGCTGGACCTGGGAGCAGTAGGTCCCTCCATGGGGACCAACCCGGCTGGACCTGGGGAGCAGTAGGTCCCTCCATGGGGACCAACCCGGCTGGACCTGGGGAGCAGTAGGTCCCTCCATGGGGACCAACCCGGCTGGACCTGGGAGCAGTAGGTCCCTCCATGGGGACCAACCCGGCTGGACCTGGGGAGCAGTAGGTCCCTCCATGGGGACCAACCCGGCTGGACCTGGGAGCAGTAGGTCCCTCCATGGGGACCAACCCGGCTGGACCTGGGGAGCAGTAGGTCCCTCCATGGGGACCAACCCGGCTGGACCTGGGAGCAGTAGGTCCCTCCATGGGGACCAACCCGGCTGGACCTGGGAGCAGTAGGTCCCTCCAAGGGGACCAACCCGGCTGGACCTGGGAGCAGTAGGTCCCTCCAAGGGGACCAACCCGGCTGGACCTGGGAGCAGTAGGTCCCTCCATGGGGACCAACCCGGCTGGACCTGGGAGCAGTAGGTCCCTCCAAGGGGACCAACCCGGCTGGACCTGGGGAGCAGTAGGTCCCTCCATGGGGACCAACCCGGCTGGACCTGGGGAGCAGTAGGTCCCTCCATGGGGACCAACCCGGCTGGACCTGGGGAGCAGTAGGTCCCTCCATGGGGACCAACCCGGCTGGACCTGGGAGCAGTAGGTCCCTCCATGGGGACCAACCCGGCTGGACCTGGGGAGCAGTAGGTCCCTCCATGGGGACCAACCCGGCTGGACCTGGGGAGCAGTAGGTCCCTCCATGGGGACCAACCGGCTGGACCTGGGGAGCAGTAGGTCCCTCCATGGGGACCAACCCGGCTGGACCTGGGGAGCAGTAGGTCCCTCCATGGGGACCAACCCGGCTGGACCTGGGAGCAGTAGGTCCCTCCATGGGGACCAACCCGGCTGGACCTGGGAGCAGTAGGTCCCTCCATGGGGACCAACCCGGCTGGACCTGGGGAGCAGTAGGTCCCTCCATGGGGACCAACCCGGCTGGACCTGGGAGCAGTAGGTCCCATCCATGGGGACCAACCCGGCTGGACCTGGGGAGCAGTAGGTCCCTCCATGGGGACCAACCCGGCTGGACCTGGGGAGCAGTAGGTCCTCCATGGGGACCAACCCGGCTGGACCTGGGAGCAGTAGGTCCCTCCATGGGGACCAACCCGGCTGGACCTGGGGAGCAGTAGGTCCCTCCATGGGGACCAACCCGGCTGGACCTGGGGAGCAGTAGGTCCCTCCATGGGGACCAACCCGGCTGGACCTGGGAGCAGTAGGTCCCTCCATGGGGACCAACCCGGCTGGACCTGGGGAGCAGTAGGTCCCTCCATGGGGACCAACCCGGCTGGACCTGGGAGCAGTAGGTCCCTCCATGGGGACCAACCCGGCTGGACCTGGGAGCAGTAGGTCCCTCCATGGGGACCAACCCGGCTGGACCTGGGGAGCAGTAGGTCCCTCCATGGGGACCAACCCGGCTGGACCTGGGGAGCAGTAGGTCCCTCCATGGGGACCAACCCGGCTGGACCTGGGAGCAGTAGGTCCCTCCATGGGGACCAACCCGGCTGGACCTGGGGAGCAGTAGGTCCCTCCATGGGGACCAACCCGGCTGGACCTGGGAGCAGTAGGTCCCTCCATGGGGACCAACCCGGCTGGACCTGGGGAGCAGTAGGTCCCTCCATGGGGACCAACCCGGCTGGACCTGGGAGCAGTAGGTCCCTCCATGGGGACCAACCCGGCTGGACCTGGGGAGCAGTAGGTCCCTCCATGGGGACCAACCCGGCTGGACCTGGGGAGCAGTAGGTCCCTCCATGGGGACCAACCCGGCTGGACCTGGGGAGCAGTAGGTCCCTCCATGGGGACCAACCCGGCTGGACCTGGGAGCAGTAGGTCCCTCCATGGGGACCAACCCGGCTGGACCTGGGGAGCAGTAGGTCCTCCATGGGGACCAACCCGGCTGGACCTGGGGAGCAGTAGGTCCCTCCATGGGGACCAACCCGGCTGGACCTGGGGAGCAGTAGGTCCCTCCATGGGGACCAACCCGGCTGGACCTGGGGAGCAGTAGGTCCTCCATGGGGACCAACCCGGCTGGACCTGGGGAGCAGTAGGTCCCTCCATGGGGACCAACCCGGCTGGACCTGGGGAGCAGTAGGTCCCTCCATGGGGACCAACCCGGCTGGACCTGGGAGCAGTAGGTCCCTCCATGGGGACCAACCCGGCTGGACCTGGGGAGCAGTAGGTCCCTCCATGGGGACCAACCCGGCTGGACCTGGGAGCAGTAGGTCCCTCCATGGGGACCAACCCGGCTGGACCTGGGAGCAGTAGGTCCCTCCATGGGGACCAACCCGGCTGGACCTGGGAGCAGTAGGTCCCTCCAGGGGACCAACCCGGCTGGACCTGGGGAGCAGTAGGTCCCTCCAGGGGACCAACCCGGCTGGACCTGGGAGCAGTAGGTCCCTCCATGGGGACCAACCCGGCTGGACCTGGGGAGCAGTAGGTCCCTCCATGGGGACCAACCCGGCTGGACCTGGGGAGCAGTAGGTCCCTCCATGGGGACCAACCCGGCTGGACCTGGGGAGCAGTAGGTCCCTCCATGGGGACCAACCCGGCTGGACCTGGGGAGCAGTAGGTCCCTCCATGGGGACCAACCCGGCTGGACCTGGGGAGCAGTAGGTCCCTCCATGGGGACCAACCCGGCTGGACCTGGGGAGCAGTAGGTCCCTCCATGGGGACCAACCCGGCTGGACCTGGGGAGCAGTAGGTCCCTCCATGGGGACCAACCCGGCTGGACCTGGGGAGCAGTAGGTCCCTCCATGGGGACCAACCCGGCTGGACCTGGGGAGCAGTAGGTCCCTCCATGGGGACCAACCCGGCTGGACCTGGGGAGCAGTAGGTCCCTCCAGGGGACCAACCCGGCTGGACCTGGGAGCAGTAGGTCCCTCCATGGGGACCAACCCGGCTGGACCTGGGGAGCAGTAGGTCCCTCCATGGGGACCAACCCGGCTGGACCTGGGGAGCAGTAGGTCCCTCCATGGGGACCAACCCGGCTGGACCTGGGGAGCAGTAGGTCCCTCCATGGGGACCAACCCGGCTGGACCTGGGGAGCAGTAGGTCCCTCCATGGGGACCAACCCGGCTGGACCTGGGGAGCAGTAGGTCCCTCCATGGGGACCAACCCGGCTGGACCTGGGGAGCAGTAGGTCCCTCCATGGGGACCAACCCGGCTGGACCTGGGAGCAGTAGGTCCCTCCATGGGGACCAACCCGGCTGGACCTGGGGAGCCGAGCAGTAGGTCCCTCCATGGGGACCAACCCGGCTGGACCTGGGGAGCAGTAGGTCCCTCCATGGGGACCAACCCGGCTGGACCTGGGAGCAGTAGGTCCCTCCATGGGGACCAACCCGGCTGGACCTGGGGAGCAGTAGGTCCCTCCATGGGGACCAACCCGGCTGGACCTGGGGAGCAGTAGGTCCCTCCATGGGGACCAACCCGGCTGGACCTGGGGAGCAGTAGGTCCCTCCATGGGGACCAACCCGGCTGGACCTGGGGAGCAGTAGGTCCCTCCAAGGGGACCAACCCGGCTGGACCTGGGGAGCAGTAGGTCCCTCCAAGGGGACCAACCCGGCTGGACCTGGGGAGCAGTAGGTCCCTCCAAGGGGACCAACCCGGCTGGACCTGGGGAGCAGTAGGTCCCTCCATGGGGACCAACCCGGCTGGACCTGGGAGCAGTAGGTCCCTCCATGGGGACCAACCCGGCTGGACCTGGGGAGCAGTAGGTCCCTCCATGGGGACCAACCCGGCTGGACCTGGGGAGCAGTAGGTCCCTCCATGGGGACCAACCCGGCTGGACCTGGGGAGCAGTAGGTCCCTCCATGGGGACCAACCCGGCTGGACCTGGGGAGCAGTAGGTCCCTCCATGGGGACCAACCCGGCTGGACCTGGGGAGCAGTAGGTCCCTCCATGGGGACCAACCCGGCTGGACCTGGGGAGCAGTAGGTCCCTCCAGGGGACCAACCCGGCTGGACCTGGGAGCAGTAGGTCCCTCCAGGGGACCAACCCGGCTGGACCTGGGGAGCAGTAGGTCCCTCCATGGGGACCAACCCGGCTGGACCTGGGGAGCAGTAGGTCCCTCCATGGGGACCAACCCGGCTGGACCTGGGGAGCAGTAGGTCCCTCCATGGGGACCAACCCGGCTGGACCTGGGGAGCAGTAGGTCCCTCCATGGGGACCAACCCGGCTGGACCTGGGGAGCAGTAGGTCCCTCCATGGGGACCAACCCGGCTGGACCTGGGGAGCAGTAGGTCCCTCCATGCAGGAGATTTCCTAAACGTCATCACTGGCATTTCCCTCTCTGCATGATCCACACACACACACACACACACAGAGACACACACACACACACACAGAGACACACACAGAGACACACAGAGACACACAGAGACACACACACACACACACAGAGACACACACAGACACACACAGAGACACACACAGACACACACAGAGACACACACACACACACACACAGAGACACACAGAGACACACACAGAGACACACAGAGACACACACAGAGACACACACAGAGACACACACACACACACACAGAGACACACACAGAGACACACACAGAGACACACACACACACACACACACACAGAGACACACACACACACACACAGAGACACACAGAGACACACACAGAGACACACACAGAGACACACACACACACACACACACACACACACACACACACACACACGGGCGGGCGGGCGGCAGGTATCCTAGTGGTTAGAGCGTTGGACTTCAAAATCAAATCAAATTTTATTTGTCACATACACATGGTTAGCAGATGTTAATGCGAGTGTAGCGAAATGCTTGTACTTGTAACCAGAGGGTTGCAAGTTCGAATCACCGAGCTGACAAGGTAAAAATCTGTCGTTCTGCCCCTGAACAAGGCAGTTAACCCACTGTTCCTCGGCGCCAAGACGTGGATGTCGATATAAGGCAGCCCCCCGCACCTCTCTGATTCAGAGGGGTTGGGTTAAATGCGGAAGACACATTTCGGTTGAAGGCATTCAGGTTGTACAACTGACTAATAATGGTGACTTTGACACACACAGAGACACACACACAGAGTGAATAATGTGATTGTGGTTGTGGCTGTGCTGCTTCTGTGTGTGTGTTTTATGTTTGATCCACACCTCCTGCAAGGGAGGATATCTCAAATATTCCCTCGCCAACACACTGGAATCCAATGGACAATTAGACACGTTAACACTCATACACCACTATTTGTCTGCCGGGCGTGTGGGAGAAGGTATTCCTTTGCGAGCATTTTGCGTGCATGTGCGCTGAATTTTGTGTTGCTGTGTGTGTGTGTGTGTGTGTGTGCGTGCGTGCGCGTGTGTGTGTAGGAGACTGCTGTGAACGGGGACCACCTGTGGCTGGAGACCAGTTGTTCTGGAGAGCTGTGCTACCTGGGAGAAGACACCTGTGTACTGAAGACTGCAGTGAGTACATGAAGAGAGAGAGGGGGGGAGACTGAGACAGAGACAGCGAGAGGGAAACAGACCGAGAGAGAAACAGAGCGAGAGAGAGTGGAAAATAGAGACAGAGAGAGAAAAAGAGAGAGAGAGAAGGAGAAGGAGAGGAGAGGAGGGGGATAGAGTGACAGAAAGGACAAAGGACAGAAAGTGGAGAGATGAGTGAGGGAAAAAAGGAGAAGAGTAGAGAGAGGAGATGACGGGGTTTGACAGAGGAGTGAACGAGGGTGATGAGGGAGAGAGAAGAGACAGGAAGGGGAAAGAGAAGGAGACTGGTCAGAGCAGAGAGAGGCAGAGTGGGTGAGGAGAGCCCTGGTGATAACAGTGTTATGCTGAGGTCGATATTTCAAATTTCAAGTTTTATTAGTCGTATGTATTTACATTGTGTTAGAGGGCCACAGAGAGCATCAGTAGAGTTACAATAGTGCATTGGCTTTGACATTACCTGCAATAGTACCTCTAACATTACCTTAAAAGGCCTAGTGTAGTGAACATTCTGTTTGTCCTGTGTTTTATATCATACTGTACAACAGCTGATGGAACTAATCATTTAAAAGTGTGATTTATTTGTTTTAAATCAGTGTTATTTCCTGATAGTTTCTTGTTGAAATTACAATCTACACAGGGCATTCTAATCAGCAGGTTCACATGGGCGGGAGTTTCGGCTTTCCATGGTGACATCACCATGTAGTAAATTGGTTTGCAGACAAATAACAAAGAGAGTTCCAAACCTCTCTGCCAATAACAACACATTTTCAGTTTTCCCATCCTGACTCAGTCCATTCCCAGCAAAAGTCTTGCTTAAGAAATAGCTTTTAGCAAAAATTCAATTTTTGCTCGTTTTAATGGAAATATATTACAGTAGCTAGGTTTCCATCCAATTTGCGACAGAATTTTTTTTGCAAATATTCAAAAACCTGCATAAAACAATATTGTATTTTCCCACCAAAGACGTGTTTCCATCAGACTGACTTTTTGCTGATAAACGGTTGTGTGTGATGACGTAGTGCACATACAAATAACGTTAAATTCCCGTGTACCGAATGAAAAATACAAGTTAAATGTGTTTCCATCACATTTTCAAATCTACTGATGGTTTGGTCACAAAGAACGGTTGCGTTCTATAGAAAATGTGCCCACTCTGGACTTGACTCATGCTCTCTAGCCAACAGCTCACAGATACAGTGTGGGTAGGCTGCCTACAGTATATTATGAGATGATGGATAAGAGCCATATTATTTGTATTTGTTAAATGGCAGTCAAGCATCGATCTCCGTGTCACCAGAATAAGACCCTCTATATGTATTGGAAAGCAACATCAAACTGGCATATTCACCACCCTGTGAAGTTCATCATAATTGATTTAATCTGTAGCCTAATAAACTGTGTGCTTTCCCGAGTCGTAGTGGGAGGACCACACAAACATATCTTCTTGTGACTCCAGGTTTACTTCGATATGATGGTATAATATGTCAATATTTGCACATAAAGGCGGTTCCACCACCATTTCTTGCATAGTACAATTTACCGACACAAAAAAGATACCCACCATGTCGAAAGAACAAATTGTCTGAAAATTGTACCGGCCTTTCATGTTTCAATCAGCCCGGTCGTGACTTCTTCCATGCGTCAGGTAAATAAAAACGGCTGCGTTGGGCCTTTAATATCTCTTAGTGGAGAGGCGACAAACACTGTCATTAGTCTGAATAGGATAAAGAGAGGCTGGTAAGAGCAAGCCAAAATGTAATCTCTCTCTAGTTTCCCATCTGTCTCTCTCTCTTTATTCTCTCTCTCTCTCTCTCTCTCTCTCTCTCTCTCTCTCTCTCTCTCTCTCTCTCTCTCTCTCTCTCTCTCTCTCTCCCTTTCTCTCTCTCAATTTAAATTTAAATCAATTCGCTTCAATTTAAGGCCTTTATTGGCATGGGAAACATATGTTTACATTGCCAAAGCAAGTGAAATAGATCATAAACAAAAGTGAAATAGACAATAAAGAAATCTCTCTCTATATGTCTAGTTCCTCTTTAACACATAATGGGCTTAATACGTGTTTGATGTTTTTTTCAAGCGTAGACAACTATTTTATTGTGACTTGATCAGAGCTGGCAGATTTATCAGTGTGTCTCTGTGTGTGTGTGTGTGTGTGTGTGTGTGTGTGTGTGTGTGCACGCATGTGTGTGTCGCCGTGAGTCTCATTGCTTTCTCTGGTGCGTGTGTCCTCTCTTTTAAGAAGTCTGCCCCCAGGAGGAAGTGTGCAGCGTGTAAGATCGTAGTCCACACTGCCTGCATCGAGCAGCTCGACAAGGTAACACGCACACACACATTACATTTACCCCTTTCAACGAGTCAATGTGATAAAGCACACCTCTCTCACCGCCCCCACCCTCTCCTTCTCTCTCAGATTAACTTCCGCTGTAAACCAACGTTTAGAGAAGGAGGCTCTCGCTGCCTCAGAGATGTGAGTCAGCATCTGATGATGGTGTGTCTCTGATATGTGTGTGTGTGTGTGTGTGTGTGTGTGAGAACTACTCTATATGTCAAGTCTCTGACTGCTCTCTTTCCTTCCCTCTCCCTCCTCCCTGTCTTCGGCAGAATATGTTGAGGCATCACTGGGTGCACCGGCGCCGCCAAGAGGGGAAATGCAGACAGTGTGGGAAGGCAAGACACACACCTACTGTACACTCGAAGGATACGCATCCTGTATATTGTGTATATCTGAATGAATAACATGATTCATCCTGTGTGTCCTGTAGAGCTTCCAGCAGAAATTCTTCCACAGTAAAGAGATTGTGGCCATCAGCTGCTCCTGGTGCAAACAAGCTGTGAGTAGTGTCTTGTGTGTTTCTCTGTTTGTGAGCGTGTGTGTTTGTGTGTGTGTGTATTAGGGCTATGTGTGTGTGTGTGTTCTTCTCTATTAGAGTGTCTGTATGAGTTAGTTGTGGTACCTACAGACCCCTAACCCCCTCTCCTCTCCTCCCTCTCTCCTCCCCTCACCTGTCCCCTCAGTTCCATAACAAGGTGACGTGTTTCCAGCTACATCACATTGAGGAGTCCTGTTCTCTGGGCGCTCACGCCGGGGTCATCGTCCCCCCCTCCTGGATCATCAAAGTTCGGAAGCCACAGGTGAGAACACAACACATGAACACTGACACAAATTCACACACACACACAGCACAACCACAGCCCAACCACAGCTCAACCACAGCTCAACCACAGCTCAACCACAGCTCAACCACAGTTCAACCACAGCCCAACCACAGCTCAACCACAGCTCAACCACAGCTCAACCCTAGAGCACACACACAGTTCAACAGGCAGCCTTCACATCACATCACAGCCAGACAGCCAGGACTGGCGTGTGGGTGTGGGCACACACTCCTTTACACACTTCTTTACATACTCCTTTACACACTCGTTTACAGACTCCTTTACAGACTCATTTACACACTCCTTTACACACTCCTTTACACACTCCTTTACACACTCCTTTACACACTCCTTTACACACTCCTTTACACACTCCTTTACACACTCCTTTACACACTCCTTTACAGACTCCGTTACACACTCCTTTACATACTCTTTTACACACTCATTTACAGACTCCGTTACACACTCCTTTACACACTTCTTTACACGCTCCTTTACATGCTCCTTTACACACTCCTTTACACAGTCCTTTACACACTCTTTTACGCACTCCTTTCCATTCTCCTTTACACACTCCTTTACACACTCCATTACACACTCCTTTACATACTCCTTTACATACTCCTTTACACACTCCTTTACACACTACTTTATACACTCCTTTATACACTCATTTACACACTCCTTTACACACTCCTTTACACATTCCTTTACACACTCCTTTACAGACTCCTTTACACATTCCTTTACACACTCCTTTACACACTCCTTTACACACTCCTTTACAGACTCCTTTACACGCTCCTTTACATGCTCCTTTACACAGTCCTTTACACACCCTTTACACACTCCTTTACAGACTCCGTTACACACTCCTTTACACACTCCTTTACACACTCCTTTACACACTCCTTTACAGACTCCTTTACACACTCCTTTACAGACTCCTTTACACACTCCTTTACACACTCATTTACATACTCCTTTACACACTCCTTTACAGACTCCGTTACACACTCCTTTACATACTCTTTTACACACTCATTTACAGACTCCGTTACACACTCCTTTACACACTCCTTTAAAGACTCCATTACAGACTCCTTTACACACTTCTTTACACACTCCTTTACAGACTGCTTTACAGACTCCTTTACACACTCCTTTAAAGACTCCATTACAGACTCCTTTACACACTTCTTTACACACTCCTTTACAGACTCCTTTACAGACTCCTTTACACACTCCTTTACAGACTGTTTTTAGAGTCTGCTGTCTCATCTTATTACTGTCAACTTCAACTGACCTCAGCATAGCACCAACAGCTAGACAGTGCTGTGTGTGTTGTGTGTGCTCCAGGGTTAATCTGTGGAACATGCCTTAATGTGTTTCTCTCTCTATCCCCTCTCACAGAGCTCCTTCAAAAACTCTACAAGGAGAAAAAAACGCACATCGTTTAAAAGAAGGACCAGTAAGAAAGGAACTGACGTGAGGACTGTTCTCTGTCCCTCTGTGGGGTGTGTGTTTAAACGTGTTCTATTTGCTGACAAGGGGTAGACTCTTGCTAATATCTTTTGCTCCCGTTAGGAGTCAAAGTGGCGTCCGTTCATGCTGAAGCCCCTTCCCTCCCCTCTGATGAAACCTGTTCTGGTCTTCGTCAACCCCAAGAGTGGAGGCAACCAGGTAAGTTAACCTATGATTCCTGACACTATAACACTAACTGCTGGCCCACAAACCCCTAGCTACCTTCATCCCTGACCCGAACATCCTTCTCTCTCTCTGTGTCTCAGGGTACTAAGGTGTTGCAGATGTTTATGTGGATCCTGAACCCTCGCCAGGTGTTTGATCTCTCCCAGGGAGGGCTCAGAGAGGCGTGAGTACTACACCCTGCATGCTACACCCTATATACCACACTACACCTTATACACTATTCCCTACACCCTAACCTCTGTACATCCTGTCTCCCAGGTTGGAGTTGTACAGGAAAGTGCCAAACCTGCGTATCCTGGCCTGTGGAGGAGACGGGACGGTGAGAGAATTAACATGTTTTTACTGTTTTACTGCATTACAACTGCTATTACTAATGTTAGTCTGAGTCTGCCTGCCTGCCTGCCTGCCTGCCTGTCTGTCTGTCTGTCTGTCTGTCTGTCTGTCTGCCTATCTGTCTGCCTGCCTGTCTGTCTGCCTTCCTGCCTGTCTGTCTGTCTGTCTGTCTGTCTGTCTGTCTGCCTTTCTGTCTGTCTGCCTGCCTGCCTGTCTGTAGCAATGGTTCTGTATGATTGCAGTGCTACTGTCAGGGGTGTTCAACTCTTACCCTACCTGATAATTAATTGGACGCACCTGGTTTCCCAGGTCTAAATCAGTCCCTGATTAGAGGGGAACAATTTCAAAAAGCAATGGAACTGGTTTCAATGTCCAGAGTTGAGTTTGAGGGTGCTTGATGATAGACAGTGCAATATGTGTTACTGAGTGTGAACACAGCTCCCCCTGGTGGCAACACACACAGACATAGTCAACATGTATGAACATGTCTCAGGACCCTGTACATTATCCACAGCATTAATGAACTTCATTAACAGCGCCTCTCTCTCTCTCTCTCTCTCTCTCTCTCTCTCTCTCTCTCTCTCTCTCGCCTTCTCTCTCCTTTTCTCACCTTAGGTGGGGTGGATCCTGTCTGCTCTGGATGAGTTAGGAATGACCCCCCATCCGCCTGTAGCTGTACTTCCTCTGGGGACAGGAAATGACCTCGCCAGGACCCTCAACTGGGGAGGGGTAAGCTGCCCTTTGTGTGTGGATGTGCGTGTGTTTGTTTGCGGCATGTGTGTGCTGGTGTGTCATCCACCCATTATTTTAGAGGGGGCACGAAGTACGTGAGGATAGGGGGGAGGGGCTCTACACTCTTCTCTCCTCCTCCAATGACGATACTGTCTGCATGCGCTAGTGTATCTAGTGTCCTGCCTAGCATATCTTTGCTCCTGGGTGCACCTTGGAAGCAACCACTTACTTACTAGGGAGAATAGTGGGGGTGGGGTTCTCTTTTCCTGGTCCAGTCGGTGTTCCCCCTCCGCAAAATAATGCTGACAGATCTTTTTATAAATAATTTGGATAAATCGTGGGCTTAAAATTAAGTTAAATTAATTACTACAGCCTGTTCTCCTGCACCTGCTACAGCCCCACTGTGTGTGTCAGCGTGTGTGTGTGTGTGTGTGTGTTTGTGTGTGTGTGTGTGTGTGTTTGTGTGTGTATGTCAGTGTGCATGTGTATGTGTGTGTGTCCTGTTGGTGAGAGTGCTGCTGTCATCAGCACGTTCGCTGACACAAAAGCTAAGTGTGTGTGTGACGTGAAACAGCCTTTGGCACTCTGTTTTCCTGAGTCAGTGCAGAGACGTCTCTCTCTCTCTCTCTCTCTCTCTCTCTCTCTCTCTCTCTCTCTCTCTCTCTCTCTCTCTCTCTCTCTCTCTCTCTCTCTCTCTCTCTCTCTCTCTCTGTCTCTCTCTCTCTCTCTCTCTCTCTCTCTCTCTCTCTCTCTCTCTTTGTGTGTGTGTGTGTTGTGTGTGTTTGTGCACGAGTGGGTGAGCACAAACACACACACACACACGCACGCACGCACACACACACACACACACACAAACACACACACACACACACACATGCGTCACAGTTTGGGTTAGAGGGCCCTGACAGCCTGATAATAAATCTGATATTTAATCTGATATTGCCTGAGTCAGTGCAGAGATGTTTGTGCGTGTGTGTATATGTGTGTGGGTGAGTGTGCACTAAGGCTAATTAGCAGTAGCTCTAATGAGCGTTGCCTAAATATATACGAGTTCTCTCTGAACCCCACAGAGGGAGAAAGAGAGAGAGAGAGAGAGAGAGAGAGAGAGAGAGAGAGAGAGAGAGAGAGAGAGAGAGAGAGAGAGAGAGAGAGAGAGAGGAAACACTTCCAGGCTCTTGGGGAGGAGAGGAGGGATGTGTATATCAAGGATTATTAGCAGTGATTATAATTCATTACAGACAACAGCATGAAATCTGCATGGAAATAACATTCAGATGCTTAGAGGAGAAGAGAAAAGAGACGCGAGAGAGATAGAGAGAGAGAGAGAGAGAGAGAGAGAGAGAGAGAGAGAGAGAGAGAGAGAGAGAGAGAGAGAGAGAGAGAGAGAGAGTATGAGGGAGAGATTGTTTGTCTGCCTCTGTTCAGAAGATGCATTGAGAACGTCTAAAACTCTAATTCGGACACTTACAAGAAATCCCGCTACGACCTCCGACGAGTCATCAAACAGGTAAAGCATCAATATAGGACTAAGATCGGATCCTACTACGTCGGCTTTGACGCTCAACGGATGTGGCAGGGCTTGCCAACTATCATGGATTACAAAGGGAAACCCAGCCACGAGCTGCCTAGGGACGCGAGGCCCCCAAACGAGCGAAATGCTTTCTATGCTCGCTTCGAGGCAAGCAACACTGAACCATGCATGAGAGCACCAGCTGTTCTGTACGACTGTGTGATTTCGCTCTCCGTAGCCGATATGAGTAAGACCTTTAAACAGGTCAACATTCGCAAGTCCACGGGTACTCAGAGCATGCGCTGAACAGCTGGCAAGTGTCTTCACTGACATTACAAATCTTTTCCTGACCTGGTCTGTAATACCAACTTCTTTCAAGCAGTCCAACATAGTCCCTGTGCCCAATAATGCCAATGTAAACTGCCTTAATGACTATCGCCCGGTAGCACTCACATCTATAGCCATGAAATGCTTTGAAAGGCTGGTCATGGCTCACATCAACACCATCCTCCCAGACACCCTGGACCCACTCCAATTCGCATACCACCAACAGTTCCACAGATGACGCAGTCTCTATTGCACTCCACACTGCCCTCACCCACCTGGACAAAAGGAATACCTATGTAAGAATGCTGTTCATTGACTACAGCTCAACATTCAACACCATAGTCCTCTCCAAGCTCATCACCAAGCTCAGTACCCTGGAACTGAACACCTCCCTCTGCAACTGGATCCTAGACTTCCTGATGGGCCACCCTTAGGTGGTGAGGGTAGGCAACAACACATCCACCATGCTGACCATCAACACGGGAGCCCCTCAGGGGTGGGTGCTAAGTCCCCCCTTGTGCTCCCTGTTCACCCACGACTGCGTGGCCATGCACTACTCCAACAACGTCAACAAATTTGCTGATGACACGATGGTGCTAGGACTCAACACCGAAGACGATGAGGCAGCCTATAGGGAGGAGGTCAGAGACCTGGGAGTGTGGTGCCAGGACAACAACCTCTTCCTCAATGTCAGCATGACAAAGGAGCTGATCGTGGACTACAGGAAATGAAGGGGCGTGCATACCACCATCCAAATCGATGGGGCTGTAGTGAAGCGGGTCGAGAGCTTCAAGTTTATCGGTGTCCACGACACTAAGGAATTAACATGGCCCACACACACCCGCAACACCTACCCACACACTAACACATACTTACACACACATATGCACTACATACGCCCACACACACATAACATGCACACACATGCACAATGACGCCACACACACGCACTCACACACGCACACACACACACTTTCACACTCACCACATACGCTGCTGCCCCAGCTCAGTGTATTATCTATCATGTTGCCTAGTCACTTCACCCCTGCCTATATGTACATACTGTAGCTACCTCAGTTACCTCGTAGCCCTGAACATTGACTCAGTACTGGAACTCCCTGTACAAAGCCATGTTATTGTTACACTGTGTATTTATTCCTTGTATAGCTATTTCTATTATGTATTGCATTGTTGGAAAAGCACCTGTTGGTCTACACCTGTTGTTTACCAAGCATGTGACAAATAACATTTGATTTGATTTGAACATTTGCTTAGAGAAGAATCCACTGCAGCACCTTTGTTAGGGTTTTATTGTGTGTTAATGTACAAGGCTATTGAATACTGTATGTGATGCCTCGGCTGTGTTGGGACTATAATGGTTATTACTGTGACAGAGAGACAGACATAATAGGTACTTATTTCCATAAAAGCCCTTCATTACTCTGTCACTGTGTGTGTGTGTGTGTGTGTGTGTGTGTGTGTGTGTGTGTGTGTGTGTGTGTGTGTGTGTGTGTGTGTGTGTGTGTGTGTGTGTACCCGTCTGACTGTGTAGGCGGTGAACAGTCTAACCTCGGTGTCCTGGAAATGTCACTCTCATTCTCTTTCTAACACTTGAAATGCTATTATTGTCGTATTCCCATTCCCTTTGTCTCAGGCTTCAGTTTGAAGGATTTGAAATGAGCTCAGTTTACCTGAAGTAACATGTCTCTCTCTCTGTAGGGTTATAACCTGTCTCTCTCTGTGTAGGGTTATAACCTGTCTCTCTCTGTGTAG
>CM059809.1:18463329-18470829 GCA_030435695.1 Brachymystax lenok tsinlingensis
AGGCCACTCCAGGACCTTGAAATGCTTCTTCTGAAGCCACTCCTTCGCGTTCGGCGGTGTGTTTGGGATCATTGTCATGCTGAAAGACCCAGCCACGTTTCATCTTCAATGCCCTTGCTGATGGAAGGAGGTTTTCACTCAAAATCTCACGATACATGGCCCCATTCATTCTTTCCTTTACACGGATCAGTCGTCCTGGTCCCTTTGCAGAAAAACAGCCCCAAAGCATGATGTTTCCACCCCCATGCTTCACAGTAGGTATGGTGTTCTTTGGATGCAACTCAGCATTCTTTGTCCTCCAAACACGACGAGTTGAGTTTTTACCAAAAGGTTCTATTTTGGTTTCATCTGACCATATGACATTCTCCCAATCCTCATCTGGATCATCCAAATGCTCTCTAGCAAACTTCAGACGGGCCTGAACATGTACTGGCTTAAGCAGGGGGACACGTCTGGCACTGCAGGATTTGAGTCCCTGGCGGCGTAGTGTGTTACTGATGGTAGGCTTTGTTACTTTGGTCCCAGCTCTCTGCAGGTCATTCACTAGGTCCCCGTGTGGTTCTGGGATTCTTGCTCACCGTTCTTGTGATCATTTTGACCCCACGGGGTGAGATCTTGCGTGGAGCTCCAGATTGAGGAAGATTATCAGTGGTCTTGTATGTCTTCCATTTCCTAATAATTGCTCCCACAGTTGATTTCTTCAAACCAAGCTGCTTACCTATTGCAGATTCAGTCTTCCCAACCTGGTGCAGGTCTACAATTTTGTTTCTGGTGTCCTTTGACAGCTCTTTGGTCTTGGCCATAGTGGAGTTTGGAGTGTGACTGTTTGAGGTTGTGGACAGGTGTCTTTTATACTGATAACAAGTTCAAACAGGTGCCATTAATACAGGTAACGAGTGGAGGACAGAGGAGCCTCTTAAAGAAGAAGTTACAGGTCTGTGAGAGCCAGAAATCTTGCTTGTTTGTATGTGACCAAATACTTATTTTCCACCATAATTTGCAAATAAATTCATTAAAAATCCACAATGTGATTTTCTGGATTTTTTTCCTCCTTTTGTCTGTCATAGTTGAAGTGTACCTATGATGAAAATTACAGGCCTCTCTCATCTTTTTAAGTGAGAGAACTTGCACAATTGGTGGCTGACTAAATACTTTTTTGCCCCACTGTATACACTCATTGGGCCAGTTCATTATGTACACCACCCCCGTTCACGAAAATGGATCGCTCCTACAGACAGTGAGTCAAGTGGCTGTGGCTTACTAAATAAAGCAGGCAGACAGATATCGAGGCATTCAGTTACTGTTCAGTTATTGAACGTTAGAATGGGCAAAACCAGTGACCATAGCGACTTTGAGCATGGCATGATCGTTGGTGTCAGGCTCGCCGGATCCAGTATCCCAGAATCGACCTCCCTCCTGGGCTTTTCAAGCACCAAGAATGGTGCGACAAACAAAACCGTCCCGTCAGCGGCAGTACTGATGGTGAAAACAGCTCGTTGGTGAGAGAGGTCGAAGGAGAATGGTGAGAATCGTGCATGCTAACAGGAGGGCCACAAACAGACAAATAACAGCGCAGAACTTGTGTGTGCAGAACGGCATCTTGGAAGGCACAACGCGTCAATCCTTGTCCTGGATGGGCTATTGCAGGAGACGACCACACCGGGTTCCACTCCTATCAGCTAACAACAAGAAGAAACGGCTCCAGTGGGAACACGATCACCAACACTGGACAATTGAGGAGTGGAAAGACATTGCCTGGAACATGACAGCGAGTTCAGTTTACTTGAGTGGCCTGCGTAGTCCCCAGACCTCAACCCAATAGAGCATAATTGGGATGAGATGGAACGGGCTGTTCACAGCATGAATGTACCGCCGTCCAATCTGCAGCAACTACGTGATGTCATCACGTCAGCATGGACCTACATCCCTGTGGAACGTTTCCGACACCTTGTAGATTGCCCCAAAGAATTTAGGCTGTTCTGGAGGCAAAGGGGGGGTCCAACCCGGTTCTAGATGGGTGTACCTAATAAACTGTCCCGTGAGTGTATAACACTATACAGCCCCACACTATACAGGGATACAACACAGCCCCATGCTACAGAGATACAACACAGGCCCATGCTACAGAGATACAACACAGGCCCATGCTACAGAGATACAACACAGGCCCATGCTACAGAGATACAACACAGGCCCATGCTATAGAGATATAACACAGGCCCATGCTATAGAGATATAACACAGGCCCATGCTACAGAGATACAACACAGGCCCATGCTACAGAGATATACACAGGCCCATGCTACAGAGATACAACACAGGCCCGTGCTACAGAGATATAACACAGGCCCATGCTACAGAAATACAACACAGGCCCATGCTACAGAGATATAAAATAGGCCCATGCTACAGAGATACAACACAGGCCCATGCTACAGAGATACAACACAGGCCCATGCTACAGAGATATAAAATAGGCCCGTGCTACAGAGATACATCACATGCCCATGCTACAGAGATACAACACAGGTCCATGCTACAGAGATACATCACATGCCCATGCTACAGATACATCACAGGCCCATGCTACAGAGATACATCACAGGCCCATGCTACAGATACATCACAGGCCCATGCTACAGATACATCACAGGCCCATGCTACAGAGATATAACACAGGCCCATGCTACAGAGATATAACACGGGTCCATGCTACAGAGATACATCACAGGCCCATGCTACAGAGATACAACACAGGCCCATGCTACAGAGATACAACACAGGCCCATGCTACAGAGATACATCACATGCCCATGCTACAGAGATACAACACAGGTCCATGCTACAGAGATACATCACAGGCCCATGCTACAGAGATACAACACAGGCCCATGCTACAGAGATACAACACAGGCCCATGCTACAGAGATACAACACAGGCCCATGCTACAGAGATATAAAATAGGCCCATGCTACAGAGATACATCACATGCCCATGCTACAGAGATACAACACAGGTCCATGCTACAGAGATACATCACAGGCACATGCTACAGATACATCACAGGCCCATGCTACAGAGATACATCACAGGCCCATGCTACAGATACATCACAGGCCCATGCTACAGAGATACAACACAGGCCCATGCTACAGAGATACAACCACCAGTCAGAATGTATTTGATATGCAGTGTGTGTGTGTGTGTGTGTGTGTGTGTGTGTGTGTGTGTGTGTGTGTGTGTGTGTGTGTGTGTGTGTGTGTGTGTGTGTGTGTGTGTGTGTGTCTGGGCGTGCGTGTGTGTAGGTGGATGGAGAGCCGTGTCGCTTGGCCCCCTCAACCCTCCGCATCTCCCTACGCAACCAGGCCAACATGGTACAGAAGAGCAAGAGACGCACCTCAGTACCCCTGCTCAATGAGTGAGTCACACACTCCAAGGATATAGGCCAACATAGCACTAGGGATCAATACCTCACTGCCCTCACTCATTGAGTGAGTCACACACACACTCCAAGGATATAGGCCAACATAGCACTAGGGATCAATACCTCACTGCCCTCACTCAATGAGAGAATCCCACACACACTCTCTAAAGAGAATGGCTGGAGGGTGGCAGGTAGCCTAGCGGTTAAGACCAGTAACCGAGCGGTCGCTGGTTTCGAATCCCAGAGCTGACTCAGTGAATCACACACACATCCTCTATCCTTCTTCCTGTAGAACTAGGCCAGCGGTGTACAGACGGGTAAAGACCTCAGAGTCCTGCCCTAGTGAGTGAGTCACCCAGCTCCCAAGGCTACAGAAGGGACACTATCAATGGGTCTAAGTGTTTACGTTTACACCGATTACGAGAAAGAGAACCAGTGCTAGTTTTTTGATGCCGCGGCTACATTCTGTTGGAAAGAAGCGTGCACCAAGGAGAAACAGGGTCAGACTAGGCGCTGCCTCAGCGTAACATCTGTAAAGGTGTTAACCCACTTCTGCAGTACACACACACACACACACACACACAGTTCAGTTTATTGGTCTTATTCAGAGCTTTGTCTCATTATATTCCCCTTCACACTGTTAGTTTTTCCTCTAACCATCTGTTAGCAGATCGTCCCAATAGCACTAATGCCTGTGTGTGTATCTAGCTGCCGTTGTGTGTGTGTGTGTGTGTGTGTTACTCTTTACTCAGTGTGGTTCCACTCAGCCACAGTAACTAAAGCTGTGCCTGGTTGTTGCCTTAGTGTTCTGCAATAATACTCTAGTCTGTCATGGGCTTCCTCCATGTCTTCAACCTCTGCTGTCTTTCTCATCTTTTCTTTCTTCCCCTCTCTCTCCTCACCTTCACGTCTACTCCTCTGTCCCTCTCTCTTTCCTTGATATTTACCTGACTCCCCTCTGGGCCTGTGCCTGTTTTCCCCGCACTCTTTCCCTGCCCTGTTGTGTGTGTCTGTACGACTGCAGTATTCAGCAGTATTCAGCAGACCTGCGTCGCCTTTCTGCTCCCCCCGACTCTCTGGTGTAAGTACTCGAACCCTGTGTGTGCGCGCGCGCGTGTTTCAGGAGAGTGTCTGAGAGAGAGAGAGAGAGAGAAAGACGGAGAGAAGCAGAGTGAGAAAAAAAAGAGAAGTTAAGTTATTTGTTTGTGCCTGTGGCGAGTACCGTGTACAGTAAGTGAGTCTAACGTCTAAAGTATATGGTTTCTGCTGCATTCTGAAACCCTTCTAACCTGTCGGTGTGCTGTCTCCCAGTGTCTGTCTCTGTGGGAGTCCACCCTGTCCTGCTCTGTGCTCTGTGCTGATGTGGCTACAATACATGTAGCACAGTGTACTCTATCCTGGCATTGCTAGATGGCAATCAATGAAAAAAGAAAAATACACACATGTTTCCTACTTGTTTCCGGGTACTGAACAGAACAAAAAAAATGGAATAAAGCCATACGTAATGTTGATTGAGACGTTTCGCCGTGCGCGTGTTCCTCCAGCCCCCATGCTGTCCCCGAGCGCCTGCGACTCAGAGTCAACCGTATCAGTCTGCAGGACTACGACAGACTACAGTTCGACAAGGAACGACTCCGAGACATCTGTGAGTGTGTGTGTGTGTGTGCGTGTCTTTGTTGAAGCATCCATCAAATCAAATCAAGTTTTATTGGTCACATACACATGTTTAGTAGATGTTATTGCGGGTGTAGCGAAATGCTCGTGTTTCTATCTCCAACATTGCTGTAATATCTAACAAGTAATATCTAACAATTTCACAACAATACACACAATTCACATACATCTAAATAAAGGAATGGAATTAAGAATATATAAATATATGGACGAGCAATGTCAGAGTGGAATAAACTAAGATACAGTAGAATAGGATACAGTATATACATAAGAGATGAGTAATGTATAGACTGATACAGTAGAATAGTATAGAATACAGTATATACATATGAGATCAGTAATGTATAGACTAAGATACAGTAGAATAGTATAGAATACAGTATATACATATGAGATGAGTAATGCATAGACTAAGATACAGTAGAATAGTATAGAATACAGTATATACATATGATATGAGTAATGTATAGACTAAGATACAGTAGAATAGGATAGAATACAGTAGATACATATGAGATGAGTAATGCATAGACTAAGATACAGTAGAATAGTATAGAATATAGTATATACATATGAGATTAGTAATGTATAGACTAAGATACAGTAGAATAGAATACAGTATATACATAAGAGATGAGTAATGTATAGACTGATACAGTAGAATAGTATAGAATACAGTATATACATATGAGATCAGTAATGTATAGACTAAGATACAGTAGAATAGAATACAGTATATACATATGAGATGAGTAATGTATAGACTAAGTAAGATACAGTAGAATAGTATAGGATACAGTATATACATATGATATGAGTAATGTATAGACTAAGATACAGTAGAATAGGATAGAATACAGTATATACATATGAGATGAGTAATGCATAGACTAAGATACAGTAGAATAGTATAGATTATAGTATATACATATGAGATTAGTAATGTATAGACTAAGATACAGTAGAATAGAATACAGTATATACATATGAGATGAGTAATGTATAGACTAAGATACAGTAGAATAGTATAGAATACAGTATATACATATGAGATTAGTAATGTATAGACTAAGATACAGTAGAATAGAATACAGTATATACATATGAGATGAGTAATGTATAGACTAAGATACAGTAGAATAGTATAGAATACAGTATATACATATGAGATGAGTAATGCATAGACTAAGATACAGTAGAATAGTATAGAATACAGTATATACATATGAGATTAGTAATGTATAGACTAAGATACAGTAGAATAGAATACAGTATATTCATATGAGATGAGTAATGCATAGACTAAGATACAGTAGAATAGTATAGAATACAGTATATACATATGAGATTAGTAATGTATAGACTAAGATACAGTAGAATAGGATAGAATACAGTATATACATATGAGATCAGTAATGTATAGACTAAGATACAGTAGAATAGAATACAGTATATACATATGAGATGAGTAATGTATAGACTAAGTAAGATACAGTAGAATAGTATAGGATACAGTATATACATATGATATGAGTAATGTATAGACTAAGATACAGTAGAATAGTATAGAATACAGTATATACATATGAGATGAGTAATGCATAGACTAAGATACAGTAGAATAGTATAGAATACAGTATATACATATGAGATGAGTAATGCATAGACTAAGATACAGTAGAATAGTATAGAATACAGTATATACATATGAGATGAGTAATGTATAGACTAAGATACAGTAGAATAGTATAGGATACAGTATATACATATGAGATGAGTAATGTATAGACTAAGATACAGTAGAATAGTATAGAATACAGTATATACATATGAGATGAGTAATGTATAGACTAAGATACAGTAGAATAGAATACAGTATATACATATGAGATGAGTAATGTATAGACTAAGATACAGTAGAATAGAATACAGTATATACATATGAGATGAGTAATGTATAGACTAAGATACAGTAGAATAGTATAGAATACAGTATATACATATGAGATCAGTAATGTATAGACTAAGATACAGTAGAATAGAATACAGTATATACATATGAGATGAGTAATGTATAGACTAAGTAAGATACAGTAGAATAGTATAGGATACAGTATATACATATGATATGAGTAATGTATAGACTAAGATACAGTAGAATAGGATAGAATACAGTATATACATATGAGATGAGTAATGCATAGACTAAGATACAGTAGAATAGTATAGAATACAGTATATACATATGAGATGAGTATTGTATAGACTAAGATACAGTAGAATAGTATAGAATACAGTATATACATATGAGATGAGTAATGTATAGACTAAGATACAGTAGAATAGTATAGAATACAGTATATACATATGAGATGAGTAATGCATAGACTAAGATACAGTA